>CM077646.1:157327714-157372714 GCA_039707465.1 Rhabdophis nuchalis | reverse complement strand
AAGTATGTTCAGTCTGAACTCATCTTTGTACACTTCCTTCTTTAAGAGAAGTTTGGATGATTCTTCTTTAACTCCTTTGACCATCCTCCACCCCAACTGTTTGGCAATATTAAATTAGTCTTTATTAAGCAGAGTTCAGAGTCGTTTCTTGTAACCTTTTATCAAATAAAGTCAACATTATTTCCAAGGTCTAAAATTCATTACCATATCGTTTTAGACTTGAATTATTCTGGAAATTTTCCTTCTAAGCCTTTTCTCTTTAAAGTCCAATATCCCAGTCCTGTACTAAATTACGTCTCTCATTCACTGCATTTTATTAACCACTCATCAAGAAGCAAACTGATTTCATATGCGGTTTGAAGGAAAGCCTTGGTTTGAAGTTATCCTTAATATAGCAAGCTTCTCACTAAGCAGCAAAATCCAAAGTTTGACAGTTTCATATTATTTATTTATTTATTTATTTATTTATTTTTCACATTTATAGCCCGCACCCATCTCACTATAAAGGGACTCGGGGCGGCGAACAGAGATTTAAAATCAATTATACATAAATACAAAATATTATTAAATAATAACGAAATTAAATCCATATCCTGCTTAACTTAAAATAAGTTTAAATTTAAAACCCAAATTACAGTTTTGATTTGTTATAAAATAATGGGTGTGGAGTAGATCATGCTAGGCCGGCCAGATGAAAATAATAAGTTTTTAGGTGCCGGCGAAACAAGCGGAGGTCTGTGATGGAACAGAGGTCGGAAGGTAGGCCATTCCAGAGGGTAGGGCCCACCACAGAGAAGGCCCTTCCCCTGGGGGCCGCCAACCGGCATTGTCCATCATGTAATTGCAGGGATTAAGAAAATATTTTTAATAACCTAAAACTATGAAGTTGGACATTTTTTAACAGGAAAACAACCTGAACCAACCTCTCCTGCAAAAGCATAAAATTATGTATTTGTTTATTTATTTGCTTTATTTACTGTCCTTTTTACTTAATTTAATTTTTATTAATTAAGCTCTATTGTTGCTTTGCATGTATACTGAGAACTTCTGCACCAGAGACAAATTTGTTGAATGTCTAATCACACTTGGCCAATATATTCTATTCTATTCTATTCTATTCTATTCTATTCTATTCTATTCTATTCTATTCCATTCCATTCCATTCCATTCCATTCCATTCTGCCTGCAGTTTGGCAGTTTGAGTCTCACTCAAGGTTGATTCAACCTTCCATCCTTCAGAGGTGGGTAAAATGAGGACCCAGATTGTTGGGGGCAAAATACTGACTCTGTAAACCACTTACAGAGGACTGTAAACTACTGTGAAGCGATATATAAGTCTAAATACTATTGCTATTCTCCATCATTCTGTCAGAACTGTAGAAGCTTCTTGGATGAGAATCAAAAGATCTTCAAGAAAAAAATGAAGTCCAGTTGCCTTTTGAAAAAGCACCTTTAGTACAAACTGAATCTCATAACTGCATATTGCATATCCCTAGTTGTTTGGGTGAAGCTTAAGTAGGTTTAACACTTAACATTTTAGTTTTAAGTGCTTTCTGCAGAACAGTAATAAACATTCACCACTTAATTTGCTCTCCATATTTCTCTAGAGTATAAAAAATATTGAGGGAGGGGGGTGGAGAGAAGACTAGGAATATCTCATCCAAAAGAGGAAGCTTAAAAAGGAGATAGGGAAGCAGTTCAGCAAGTTCTTCTAGTTCTCAATCCTTTTCTAAATACTGTTTAGTGCTGAGATGTTTATTTTGATCAGTTCTTGCTTTAGCAATAATGAGCAAAGTGTTGGAAAGACACCTTATGTAGATGGTTGAATAATAATACGAATAGCTGCTGGGCTTCTATCCTGAGCATGCAAAAAATACACAATTGTTGATCGTCCACTAAAATGCAGTTAGCTCTTGACAATTCTTTTAGTGAATGTTAAAAGTTACAATGGCACTGAAAAAAGTGCCAAAGGCACTGAAAAAAAGTGACTTATGACTATTTTTCACACTTACAACTACTGTAGCATCTCCATTGTCAGAAGATAAGAATTTGGGCACCAGGCAATTGACTCATATTTATGACACTTGCACTGCCCTGGGTCATGTGATCACCTTTTGCACCTTTCTGACAGGCAGAGTCAAGGTGGTAGGCAGATTTGTGACTAAATTTGTGACTAACTTAACAATTGCCGTGCTTCACTTAACAACCATGGCAAAAAAGGTCATAAAATGGGGCAAACCTCATTTAACGAATGTCTCACTTAGCAACAGAAATTTTGGGCTCAATTGCGGGGCTAAGACTTATTTCTTTTGGAAATATTTCCTGTTATTAGAAGATAATGGGCTAGAGATAATCGTAGGGAAAGTGGTATTTTCATACCATATATACTATAGCATTGACACCGTGGCAGAGAACTGGAGCAAACTCATGGGTAAATGTTCCGAGGACCCATTTCCCTCAAGGTAGACTGCCACGGAATAGGAAGCTTTAATCGAAGAAGCGCGTATCCTTTGTGCAATCCAACTCGGGAAGAAACGCGGCGCTGAGGCTGAGCGGCTTTGCCCGCCGAGCGGTCCGACGTTCGGCAACCTGCTTGATTTTTAGGCGGTGCGATTGAGAAGGGGGGGGGGAAAGGGCATTTAAATCGGAGCCACTGAAATCGGGGCAGCGTCCCTCTCCGGCTAGCCGAAAACGAAGCAATAGCTTGGGGGGGGTGGGGTGTCGAAAGGTGACAGCGAGGGTGGCCGGGACTTGCAGCCCAATTTGGTCTGGTTCCTGGGCTCTCGTCAAGGACCGAGTCTCGTTTTCCTCAAGGACGCCTCTCATTAGCGTGGGGGCGGGCGGAGAGGGCCAAAACAGAGAGAGAGGGGGGGGGGGAGAAAAAGAGAAAGGGAGAAAAAAAAGAGAGAAAGAGAGAGGGGTGAGAAAAAGAGAGAAAGGGGGAAAGAAAAGAGAGGGGGAGGGAGGGAGGGAGGGAGAAAGAGAGAGAAAGAAAAGAAAGAGAGAGAGGGAGGGAGAAAAAGAGAAAGGGAGAAAGAAAAAAGAAAGAGAGGGGGGGGAGAAAAAGAGAGAAAGGGAGAGAGAAAAGAGAGGGGGAGAAAAAGAAAGGGAGAAAGAAAAGAGAGGGGGAGAGAGGAGGGAGAAAAAGAGAAAGGGAAAGAGAAAGAGAGAGGGGGGAGAAAAAGAGAGAAAGGGAGAAAGAAAAGAAAGAAAGAGAGGGAGAAAAAGAGAAAGGGAGAAAAAAAGGGAGAGGAGAGAGGGTGGGAAAAGGGGACAGAGAGAGAGAAGGCGGGACAGGGAGAGGAGGGCGAGAGAGACACACACACAGAGGAGAAGGAGGGCAAGAGAGAGGTGGAGAGGGAGGAAAAAGAAACGGGGA
Source organism: Rhabdophis nuchalis (assembly GCA_039707465.1). NCBI lineage: Eukaryota > Metazoa > Chordata > Lepidosauria > Squamata > Natricidae > Rhabdophis > Rhabdophis nuchalis. The sequence goes on along the minus strand of CM077646.1, from coordinate 157,369,335 downwards.
GAAAGAGAAGAAGAGAAAGAGGAAGGGAGAGGGCGGGGGGGGGGGAGGAGAGAGGCTGGCTGACTCCCTCTCCTTTACAATGACACCACAAGCTGCCTGGCTCCTGTGCTTCGCCTTGGCCTCCTCCTCCTCCTCCTCTTCGCTCCCCACCTCCGGCGTAGCAGGTAAGTCAGGCTCAGGTGGGACGGGGAGGTCGAGCCCACGCAGCCCCTCCCCTCCCCGCCGCCAAATCTGCCTTCAGAGGCGCCGCCGCCGCCTTTTCTTCGGGCTGGGGCAGCGCCTCTCCTCAGAAGCCCCGAGAAGGGTTGCTTGGCTCCTCCGTCCTCCGGACGCGCCCGGCGGCTTTGCCCCTGGACGAGAGAGCGGCTGGCGGGCGAACGCGGGTTCCTTTCTTTCTGCCCCGTCGCTTCAACCCTCTCGCCAAAAGCTCCCCCCCCCCGTCCCTGCCCCACGCCGCTTCGAAGCCTCGCATTTTCCTTGGGGTGGGCTGGGGCTTCCCCGTCTTTCCCGGAGCTGGTTCCCCCCTCCCTCTCCTCCCCGGGCCGAGCGTGTTTTCGGGGTGCTCTCGGCTCGCGGAGGGCTGACCTTCGGGAACCCCGGGTGGGTTGCAAGAGCTCGGGAGGCGGCAGGTGGGGGCGAGAAAGAGGCGGGCAGGATGAGTTTAGGCGCCCCTTCTTCCCTGGGACGGGAGCCCCTTCGGATGAGGAGGGGGAACTGGATTGGGAATGAAGGAAGGGGGGGGGCACACACAGAACTTGAGTTTCCCTAGAAAAGAGAGGGAGAGGGAGGGAGGGAGAAAAAGAGAGAAAGGGAGAAAGAAAAGAGAGAAAGAGAGAGGAGAGAGAAAAAGAGAGAAAGGGAGAAAGAAGAGAGAGAAAGAGAGAGGAGGGAGAAAAAGAGAGAAAGGGAGAAAGAAAAGAGAGAAAGAGAGAGGGGGAGAAAAAGAGAGAAAGGGAGAAAGAAAGGAGAGAAAGAGGAGGGAGAAAAAGAGAAAGGGAAAGAGAAAGAGAGAGAGGGGGGGAGAAAAAGAGAGAAAGGGAGAAAGAAAAGAAAGAAAGAGAGGGAGAAAAAGAGAAAGGGAGAAAAAAGGGAGAGGAGAGAGGGTGGGAAAAGGGGACAGAGAGAGGGAGACAGAGAGAGAGAAGGCGGGACAGGGAGAGGAGGGGGAAAGAGACACACACACAGAGGAGAAGGAGGGCAAGAGAGAGGTGGAGAGGGAGGAAAAGAGAGAAAGGGAGACTTGTCCTTGCCTGGACAAGTCCCTGAAGTTTCCTTGGTGAGGTTTTTCAGTTCCAGTGTGCCATTGCCTCCTTCTTAGGGCTGAGAGAAAGTGGCTGGCCCAAAGTCACCCAGCTGTTTTTCTGCCTAAAGCAGGACTAGAACTCTCCCTGGTTTCCAGTCTGGTATCTTAACTGTCAAAAGCAACATTTCCCCCCCCTTCTAGTGTTTCCCCCAAAATAAGACAGGGTCTTATTGTCTTTTGACCCCTGAAATAAGCGTTCAGACTTATTTTCGGTCTTATTATTTTTGAGGCGCAGGAGGTGGCGAATGGGATCACCTCATGGCTGCTGCTGTGTTGCAATATTTTTGGGGAGGGCTTATTTCAGCGCATGCGCTCAAAAGCCCAGTTGGGCTTATTATCCGGGGAGGTCTTATTTTCAGGGAAACAGGTAGTTGTTCTGTAGAAGGGAGTGAGTGAGAGAGGCAGAGGCATCACATCTCTCCGTGAGGGAGACCTGGGGTTCTTAAATTATGATAAGGAATAAAACTGAATAACCAAATTCTACATTGCGTTGCTGCTGTGTAAATTGATGTGACTTTTGGGGGGGGGGGGAAATATGGTGACGTTCTGTTGTGGAAGAGGGTGGAGTGTAACATTAATCTCTTCTGTGTTTGATGAAAGTTCCAATCCTGGGACTGAACTCTATTGAATTTGACTAGGCCTGTTTCTGAATAAACATGCCCTGAACTCAGATGCCAGTCACTTAAATTCATTTTGTGACATTATTCTTAACCACCCAGATTCCCGCCCCCCCTCCATTTAATAATAAACTAATCAATGATTAAGCAATCCTGGTCAATCTAAAACAGTGTAAATCAGGCTCTATTTTTTCTCTCTCTTGCCCAGAAGTAATTAAAACAAATTAGGCAGTGAGTTGGTACTTAATTATCCACGAAATATCGGGGGGCATTCTTATTATTGCATTCCTTTATTCTGGCTTTCCCCCAATCATTTCATGACATGACTCATTTTTTTCCCCTTTGCCAACCATCCAGCAATGTAAATTAAATTGAAGGTTTGCGTCTGGTGGCTGAACTGTACCTTAATCCCAGATGTCTCCTAATTTCAATGTCCTAAATCTTACAGAACATTGCTTGGTGTTTTTCAGTCCAGCTGTGTATTTCATTAAAGTCAACCAACCCTGTGAGAAAAACTCATGCTGTTCTGATTGCTTCTGATTCATGCACCACAACATGCTTTGCAGATATAAAATATGAACTAATAATTCATCTTGTACTATAAATGGGGCAACGGATAGTGCATACACGAGAACCTTCTCTTATGCAATATTTACATAAATAAATCAGCATTTGATGAAAACCTAATCTTTCATCTCTCCCTTCAAATTTGGTGATGACAGCGATCATCTCAAGCACAGCAGAAATGAAGGGCTTGGTTGATCAAAGCAGAATAATGTTGGTGGAGAGGGTGGAGAGATGAAGAGAAAGGAACATGTTGAGGTGGAAAAGCTGCCTGCAGCACTGAACTCTCCACATCTCCACATTAATCTTCCTTCACTTGATGGCAATGTTCTGCTTTTCACAGGCGAGACCGGGCAATCTTTGTTCGCGCCAGCTGTTGTCATGGGAAAGAGACAAATAAATGATGAAGTCAACAGACAGGAGACTTGGGAAGTGGACTTGAACCAACCATCAGAATCAGCCATAGGAACCCCGAACCAACCATGTAAGGTTTGTTTGTGTATAAGCTTATATATATATTTAGAATCAGAAATTCTATTTACTGACCAATGGCATCCCAGGTGGGAAAGGAAAGTTGGAATGTGAGGCAGCCACCAATTTGTTCTTCTGCCTGGGAAAATCTCAGCTTCAATGTACTGAATCACTTGGTTAAAGAAATTGATGTGTGGAAAATGAAACTGGTAGTCATGATAGTCAGCCATATTTCATGATTACCCTCTTTCCCATGCTTGTTGCAAATAAATAAGGTAGTTTGCTACAAGGATTTCTTTAAAAAAATAAACACCACCAAGTTGAAGAAGTTTATAATTTGCTTAGGATAGCTATGTGAAAGTAGGCAAATTTCAAGACATTAATTTAAAATTTATATACAAATTAAATAGGAAAAAATAAACCCAAGGGTGGTAGTTTTAGAAACTGAGAATCCTGCTGCATATTTCATAAATTCAAGTTCATTAACGGTGCTGTCTTAAACATTCTTGCTTTAGATGTCACACCCGTAAATATGCCATCTAAATAAACATGATCCAAGGTAGATCCAAGGTCTTTTGGAGAGTATTTGAACAACTGTTTTTGCCTTTAAGTCTAAATAATTATGCATCACCCATGCGAAGCTGGTGACAGGCCTTAAATAACGCAAATGACATTGTCAACAAACCTCCACAAAGCTTCCCATGGATGGGAAAATTAAACATCGTGTTTGTCAGATACATTTAAACAATGAGACCAGGATACGATGTGAACCCTGCTCCCCGGATGCTCCCTGGACGTCCAGTTTTCTTTTTTTAGAAACAATTTTGTTTATAAATCGTGTTTTTAATTTGTAACACAAACAGGGAAAAAATGTTAGATCTTCGTGCTCCTGTGTGACCACTGCAGGGCTGCCCCCCCTCCCTCTTTTAAATAAAGAGGGCTCCGTTTAAAGAAAACGAGCTCCGTTTTCGCTGGCAGAGGGTTGCAGGAGGCCATCGCAGCCTCCCAAGCTCCATTTTCGCTGGCAGAGTGCTCGGGCCACCATAGGCACCACCAACACAAGTCAAGCTGGCCACGCCCACCCGGTCCCCAAGATCAAACATAACCCTGATGCAGCCCTCAATGAAATTGGGTTTGACACCCCTGCCCTACATCTACAGTCTTCCTCAAGCAAATCTGCCCTCCATATTTGTTGCACAACTCTCAGTCCTCCCTGACAGGGATGATCAAGATGGCTGATGAGACTGTACGTTGTCTACTGGAGTATTGCCTTTTGCAGTTATTTGATTCTGAGATTTCACTCTGACGTTAATGGCTAAGACTAAGAATGGCTTTGGAAATGTAGCACTGTCACAAAGTCAAGCCAGCTCCAGCCCTTGTTGAGGTATTGCTACAGGGGGTTACTGCTCAGAATGGCTATTTCAAGTATCTCAATGTGCTGCGCAAGGAAGACAAAGGAGACGAGGCAGGATAGGAAAGGGCCAATTCTGACAAATACCAGACCATCCAGATAGTTCAGGAGCACAAAAGCCACACAATACTTACTTTGTGTAAATATATTGCCTGTCCCCAATTCAAAGGCTTTGCAATTAGTAAATAAAAGGACAAGTGATTCTCACATTTAAAATCCTGCACCCATTGCTCCCTTGTCCAACCCACTTCCCACAAGCATTGTTTGTATTTCCAAAGTTTCTTACTAAGGTTGTCTTTTCAAGGAAGAGTTCAGTGAGGAAGGACCCATAATTTTGGCGTGCCTTCAGAACTCACATGATAGACCAGTGTTGGTGAACCTTTTCGGCACCAAGTGCCGAAACAGGAGCATGCGCGTTGGAGAGTGCCAGAAACTGGAAGAGCAGCTCCCTAGCATACATGCACATGCCTGGAAGCTGAGCTGTACAGTTTCCAGGATACACAAAGATCAGCTGCCGGCACTCATGTGCATGCCCAAAATGGGAAGCTCAGCCTCCTGGTGCACGCATGCACGCCAGAGAGCTGCTCTTCTGGTTTCCAGCATTCCATATGCGCGAAGACAGTTGGAACCTGGAAGAGCAATGGGTGACAGCTGGGATGTCTGGAGAGATGGCTTTGTGTGGCACTTCTGGCATGCGTGCCATAGGTTCACCATCAGGGTGATAGACCCTTGTTCTCATCACATCTCATCTCAGAGAACACCAAGGACCCCTCATGGTTCTCATCCTTTAAAGTCTCTCTTTTGCTCTTGTGTGTATGTGTTTTGAACACAGGGACACTACCCCATGCTGGAAAATCGATGAAGATATTCAACAAGGATGCTTATGGGTCTGGGGTTGCCACTCCTTCCCAGAACAAGTCTCTACGAGGCAGCGGCATTAGCTACATCGAGACAGCTGAGCACACGAAGGACCAGTTCTTACCTCGAGATGAGTGGAATCCTTTGGAAGTGAAATCATTAAACACACTCCAGCTACTCGTGGATAAAAGGAAAAATGTGAAAAAATCAGTGGAGAATCAGACAGGCTTAAGGAAGCAGACCTTGCAGGATGCCAAAGGCCTTCCTTCCCTGAGTCATGAGGAGGCATCTTTCCGTACCACCTACTTGAGTCAAAGGAACCAAATCAGCAGAAACCGGCTCCGCTTGGAATCTGCCAACAGCATCTCTACTTCCTTCCATCCACCTGGATATCCCCACTGCCAAGGCAGACTTCTAGTGGAAGCATCCATGTTGAAAAACACAGGGTCAAATGTTGGCCAATACCCTGGTGACTTGAATCACCTCAACCGGCCTGGGAAGAAGAACCCTTACCACAAATTCCATGGTTTCTTCCAAAATATCACTAAACCCTATTGGTTCACAAACCGACAGACTCCGAGCTTCCTTAAAGACTTCAGCACCTTTAAGATTGGTAAGCAACTTGAGGGCACGTAATCAATGAAAAAGATATAGGCAGTCCTCAATTTACAACAGTTCAATTAGTGACTGTTACAATGTCACTGAATAAAGTGACTTATGGCCATTTTTCTTAGTTATGACCTGTGCAGCATCCATGGTCATGTGCTCAATATTCGGATGCTTGGTAACTGATTCATATTTATGACGGTTGCTGGGTCCCGTAATCATGTGGCCACCTTTTGCGATTTTCTGACAAGCGAAGTGAGTGGGGAAGCCAGATTCACTTAACAACCAGGTTACTAACTTAAATACTTCAGTGATTCACTTCACAACTGTGGCACAAAAGGTCATAAAATGGGACGAAACTCACTGAACAAATCTCTCACTTGATGACAGAAATTTTGGGCTCAATTGTGGTTGTAAGATGAGGACTACCAGTATTCCAGATCCTTCAACAATGCATATTTATATATGTATAATTTTAAACTTTTGCACTCAACAACTTACTTTTATATTTTTTTTTCCTATTCTTTAAAAATAATGTATTTTTCTCCCTCTTTATCCCCCGTGTAATAGGGTTACCTCCTGGAGGGAAGGGGAAATGACAGCATAGTTCTGGTCACAAACTCAGGTGTTATACAGGCAAGAAGCAGTGCTGTAGCAAAACTATTTCATTTGTACCCTTTTAAATCATTAGAAAATCAGCCCAGTTTGAGTACCTTCTACATCAGGGGTCTCAAACTCAATTTACCTGGGGGCCGCTGGAGGCAGAGGCTGGGTGAGGCTGGGCCACATAAGGGATTCCATTATATTGGATATTATACTTTCATATCACGGTGGGAGCCACAAGATACCGTCCTGTGGGCCGCAATTGGCCCGCGAGCCGCGAGTTTGAGACCTCTGCTCTACATACTGGATGTTAGGAGCAGGGGTAGGCTGCTACGGGTTCTCCTGGGTAGCTAACATTATGCTGTTTCAGACAACCTCCAGATCCCACCCCTGGCTGGCCCTGTCCCACCTGCCCTGCCCCTCCCAACCCACCCCACTCCTCCCAGGACTCTCCACAGGGCCCATTTTGGATGCAAGGAGGTAAGTGTAGGGCCCAGGGAAGGGGGGGAAATGGGCCTCCTGGAAGTTATGGAAGGCTGGAAACGGGCGCATTTCCAGCCTCTGGGGCCTGGGGGAGGCAGTTTTCGCCCTCCCGGAAGCTCGAGAAAAGCCTCTGGAGCCTGGGGAGGGCAAAAAACAGGCCTCCCGCCATGGTGCAGGAGGCCGACTAGGCCACGTCCACCATGGCCACCCACGGCCACCCAGCAATTGGGCAGAGAACCTGTTGCTGAAATTTTTGAAGCTCATCCCTGGTTAGGAGGGAACCTGCTGGGAAGCTGACACGTTAAGCATGCCCATGGAAGATAGGACTGGTGCCAGGAATTACTGAGCTGCTGTCCCAGGACACAAAGTAAGGTTAAGTTGGGAAGATCCTGAAGGTTTTTGGAAAATGGCATCTGAGATCTTCACCTACCATCCAAAAACTCAGCTTTGCTCACTATGGTAATTGGACAAGAGGAATCATTTGATCTTTAGCATTGAGACAGTACCAATCACAGTGGTTTTAGATCATGTTTTCTGATTAGAAAACCAAGTCAAATTTTAGTCATCTGTCAACCTCCCATCAGAGGTTCCCTAAAATATTGGATTTTGGGGTTCTACTTTTGACTCGGAAAAAAGAGGCCTTACAATAGTCCTTGCAAACATAAGTGATCTTGGAATTTCCATTGTAAGCCATGATAGTTTTAGGCTAAGGCATCCACATGATTGGACTCAATTTCATGTCTTTTTTTGTAGTGGTCATTAATCAATATATTCTTATGGACATTTTTCTGCAGGAAACTGTTTAAAAAGGTCAGAAACCAACATGGTCATGTGACCATGGAACATTGCAACGGACCTAAAAGTGAACCAGCTGCCAAGAGCATGAAATGTAGTCATGTGACCACCGGGGTGGGCATTCAGCCATGGGAATTCCAGAACCAGATTATAAATACTTTGGGAGGGGAGTCTCCATCGTAAATTTGGTTGCTAAACGACTGGTCATTAACCGACTACCTTTGTAAATTGCAGCTCTCTGGTAAGCAAAGGTAGAGCTGCTATTTATACTAGAAGCTTGATGATCTCTGAAACATATTAGAAGTAACTAAATGTCGTCAGAGATCAGTTTAGCCATGTGTTTCTTTTTTTCCCATGTTTAATTTCTTTTATTTATATAACATTCAATTTTAAACAATCATAATCCACATATTTGTTGTAGTGTTCATCATAACGATATTGATAACATAATAATAATATAACAATAATACTTAACACCTTCTTTAACACAGGGGTCTCCAACCTTTGCAACTTTAAGTCTGAAGGATTTCAGCTCCCAGAATTCTCCAGCCAGCAAAGCTGCAAAGGTTAAAGTTGCAAAGGTTGGAGACCCCTGCTTTAACAACTCTCCACATTAATATTTCCTCTTTTTATGTCTCCTCCTTTCTGACTTCTGTTTTTGTTGTCTAGCCTTTGATAAAATACATCTCATATCAAAAACTTTCAGTTTCTTCTTTGTCCTTAATAGTGAGTGTTAATCTATCCATTTCTGCGCATCCTAAAATTTTCTTAATTACATTCTTATCTGACAGAATCTCTTCGTTTTTCCATTGCTGTGCAAATACAATTCTGATTGCAGTTAGTATATGTAAAACCAGATATATAGTCTTTTTATCATATTTTTCCAGTATAATGGCCAACAAAAATATCCCTGGTTTCAAGTCCATGTATTGCTTTATCATTTTTTCCCCAAAATGGAAAAATGGATGGATCCTTCTCTCTTCGCATTCCTGCGCACTCATTTCTGTTCATTTTGATTTTATCATAGATGTTGACAATCTAGAAGTATGTTTGACTGGTTGCAAGAGGGAACGTGAGGAACTAGAGGCTTACTGTAGCAGTGAATTTGGTAAGATCATCCTGTTAACTGGTGGGCATAGTTCAGTGGTGGGTTTCAAAAAAAATTAGAACCTCTTCTGCAGGTGTGGCCTGCTTGTGGGAGTGGCTTGCCAGCCATGTGACTGGGTGGGTGTGGCCAACTTGTAAAATGTGGTGAAACTAACTTAACAATGCTCTTGCTTAGCAACCAAAATGTTGGCTCAGAAACTCTGGCATTGAAGTGTGCAAGTCTTAGTCAAGTTACAAGACCCTGGCACCCCTAACCCTTTAGGAAAAAAAACCCCCAGGGGTGTTCAAACTTGACAGCTTTAAGACTTGTGGACTTCAACTCCCAGAATTCCTCGTCTCGCTCTTCATCTTGATGATGTGTGGATGGGCGGGGGGAGGGAGCTGGAACCAGTTCTAAATGGAGATTTGTGGAATCTCTTCTATAGAAGAGGTTAGAAGTGGCAGGAACCCACCCCTGTCATTGTTCATGCACTCATATTACTTGTAAATATAATTTCTTTTCCAAGCATTTTCTGTAATTGTTTCATAGAACTATCAAATAGAATTATTTCAGGGGCCTAGAGAGAATAATTCCTTCCCTTCAAAATTGGGGATAGAGATAATATCCAATTTAACTGTGATAATTTTTTAGACTGCTATTAAATTCAGTTGGTTTGAATGTTTCAGGCTTCCTTTTGCTAACATAGCTTTATTGTGATCCAGACTCAAAATATACATGAGAAAATGAGGAAGAAGCAAAAATACATTTTACAGCGCTTAAAATATCTTGCCTGTTGGAGCACGCTCTTAACCAGATACTGAGTGAGGACATTTCCCTTTCCACATTCTCACAGTACTTAATGGCATTTTAACAATATCGCATGCACACTGAAAGCGGTTTATATATTGCAATGCTTTTTTTAGAAATAGCCTTCCTTCATTGTAAAATGAAGGGGAGGGCAGCATCCCACTTAATTTTCCACTCTTTCCTTTATAAAAAAGTGGTAAATGGAATTGTTCATGATATTGCCATGATATACAAAGGAACGTATTTGGTGACCATGCTGGTGAACAACAATGGACTCTACAAGACAAATCGGCTGTTCCTCAACCCTGATGGCTACTTCTTTCGAGCTCAAATGCTTGTTGTGGATGCCCTGAATTGTAGCAAACACTGTCCAGACTTTCAACTCGGTAAATAAATAAAGCTTTTTCTCCTCATCTCTATCATTCTCTCTCTCTCCTATCATTCATCAGTCAGTCAGTCAGTCAGTCAGTCAGCCTGCCTGCCTGCCTGCCTGCCTGCCTGCCTCCCTCCCTCCCTCCCTCCCTCCCTCCCTATCTATCTATCTACCTACCTACCTACCTACCCACCTACCTACCTACCTACCTACCTTTCTATCTATCTATCTATCTATCTATCTATCTATCTATCTATCTATCTATCTATCTATCTATCTATATCTGTCATTTCCTATCATCCATTTAATCTATCATCTCTCTGTCTTTCCCTCTCTATCTTGTATGCCACCCAACTCTCAATGTCTCTTTAGAAGCTCTGTAAAGATCAAGTACAAGAGGCCAAGCATGTCACCAAAGGCCATGTATAGTATTCCACAGAGTAAGTACCACAACTGGGAAGGCCTTTTCTGTAATTCTCATCCCTTTCAAATCACATTGAATTGGGAACGTAAGCACTTGTTCTCTAGATCAGTGTTACTCAACCTTCACAACTTAATGATATATGGACTTCAATTGGCCAAACTCCCCAGCCAAACAGCCTTCTCAAGAGTCTGACACAGCCTAGCTCAGGGCCAGCAGGAAGAATGGGAGGGAGGGAGGGAGGGAGGGAGGGAGGGAGGGAGGGAGGGAGGGAGGAAGGATCATTAGAATATGCAGTGTCTACATGCAACTGGTCAGTAGAACAAATCCTTCTTTTCTTGCAGGCTTGCAATTTAAGAAACAATGCAAAAGGAAAAGAGGATGGAGGTTGAAGGTGAAAAACATCCTTGTTATTCATGAATCTGGGTCAAAGAACAGCAAATAAACTGCCCTTCTCTTCTCTTTTTGTTTTACTGCAAGCCTTAACATCTTTAATTGGCAACAAGTAAGGGAAAGGGACTCTCAGAGATGTACCCAAACCAAACCAGACTCAGTAGCAGGGAGGTACAACAAATATTTCCAGAAACTGTCCAAAAAAGGGCTACAAGCACAATAGCCAACTCTCCTTCATCCAATGGAATCCGCTGCATTCGGAGTATACTAACAAGCCGTGTAATTAATGGGAAATGACAGGCCTAGTATGGAGATGAAATTCCTTATGGAAATGTCCCATTGTCCTCAGTGATTATGCAGATTATGCATCCTGGTTTTATAATATGGCCTTGAGAAGTTCAGAATGAAGAGTTGTGCTGTTTACCTTAGTTCCTACCGTTAGGATCGAAGGGGGAAAAGGTTGCACAGAGAAGCATTGGAGGATATGACTTTCTACTGGCGAGAGTCTTAAATTGGAAATGGGTGAACTTATTCTCCTTGGAGACGATCGTATTCTACCTTTCTCAGATGTAGCTTTTCTTATTTTGCAGGCGGCAGGTATATTGTGATGGGTCACCTCTATCACCGCAGAAGGCAGCTGCCTACGGTTCTGCAAGAGCGGGTGAGAGGCCGTCTGAGGCCGGGAGATGGACTCCTTTGCAGAGGCAACAGCTACATGAAGAGGTTCAACAGAAGGCGGGATCAAAAGGTTCAAGGGGCAGCTCGGTCCAAGTGTGGATGAGAAGGCAACTCAGCCATCACTTTCTCTAGCTCTGAAAACAGTTTTGGAGTGACAGGTGGATAAAAAATGTTTTCTGGTTTGGCTACAGGCCAGTAACATTTTTGGTCTGAAAACCCGCTTTTGCTGTTAAAAGAAGGAACTGGAGCCTGCTGCAGCCTCTTAATTTTGTCACCCAGTTATCAAGGCATGATATTTACTCCCTGTAATTAATCTCTATTAACTGATCTGCTTGGTCAGATCGAAGTCAACCATCCATCCATCAAATGTTTTGTAAATTATCTTCTATATACTTTCTTCAGTGTTGTCACATGAAAAGATATACTTAAATACTTACAAAATGTGAGGGGGTGTACTCACTTCTGTGATACACTGTACATCATGATTATTAGCGCCTAGCTAATAATTCTATTCCACAACATCAATACAGGTGGTCCTCGTCATATGACTGTAATTGACCTTAGGAATTACAGTTGTACGCCATGACAGTCATGAGTCATCTGGTGACTCATTTTTACCTTGTTTTGGAATGGTTATTAAGCAAATGCCACAGTCCTTAAGCGAAGCAATTGTCTACTTTGGGACTTTTTTTGCTGGAGACCAGAAGCAAATGCCGATTTCTGGCAAAAGTGTCATAAATCACGGTCACATGACCACAGGGCACTGCACATAGCCGTAAATGTGGGCTGGTTGCTGAGATATGTGATTGTGAGGGGGGAGCTGCTATTGGAACTTTGAAACCATGTTGCAAGTCCCTCTGTTCATGGGTGCATCATCACTTCAAATGGCCACTAAGTCAAGTATTATCTGTAGTTCTGCATTCATTTCTAAAGTTTAAATTGTGGCTTTCACAACTGTAAAAAAAAAGTGATGTACACTAAATATGTAAAGTGTGATCAAATGGTTGGTCGGTTTTATTAATGAGTTCATAAATGCTATTGCTAATATAGAAATAAAGCATTCAAACATTTTGAGAGATATTTATATAAGTGATGTGAATTCAAATGTGAACACTATAGGATAGGAATATGGCAGCGATGTAATAAAAAGTGTTAATACTGCTAGAAATAATTACAATATTGTATCAGAATTGTAAAATCTAGGAGGAAAAGTGAATGGGTTGGAAAAATGCAGACACCAATGACAATGAGCAAGTTAATTTTGGGCTGGAATAATTTAGCATGAAAGTATTTGGTTTAATAATCTAAAGGTAGAGTCATCGGCATTCTCTGTCACTATAACATTTTTTACCCAGCCAGTTGGGACTGGAATCATTGAGGAGCTTTTAACACAGTACAAGCAAAACCTTAATAAATGCCTCTTCACTTCAGATATCAGGATTTCAAACAGGATCATATATTTCTAAGAAGCAGAAGCAGGAAATATAAGTCCATGTGGTGTTATGTCAGCGCTGAAACTTTCCCAAGGTGTCTTTAATGAAAGCTCTTTATTATCACAAAATAAGATTTCCTGGCAGCAGCCTATAAGTGGGAGGAAGAGGGGAAGTAGCTTGTGTCCGATTTATCTTTGCATTCATTTCCTTATTTTGCTTTCTGTATTTAACAGATACATCTACTGTAGGTATGTGTCTGTGTGATGCTAGAGTCTTCTATTACAAGCTTTTCTTTGAAGGAGGAAATGTACAGCATCAGTTTTGAAAATAGCGTAGTTGTAACAATATGGTACCTCTATTAAATTACCCTAATGTATGAAGTTTTAAAAACTATTGGATGTCAATAACATGAAAGCTTTGACTCATAGGTTTCACTTGCATGTCACTTTTTTCTTGTCCAGAATTAAAATTGCCTCTTTAATATGATGAAGCATGGTGTGTTTATTACATGATAACAGAGGTGGCATTCAGCAGGTTCTGACCAGTTCTGGAGAAACGGTAGGGGAAATTTTGAGTAGTTCAGAGAACCGGAAAAAACCATTTCTGACTGACCCTGCCCCATCTATTTTCTGCCTCCTGAGTCCCAGCTGATATGGGAGAGAATGGGGATTTTGCAGTATCCTTCCCCTGCCACACCCACAAGCCATGCTCACAGAACCGATAGTAACATTTTTTGACTCCCACCACTGCATGACAATAAGGCTTTCCTGTGGATTCATAGATATGTTCCATAGATAATAAAGGGCTAGAGTCTAATTTTCTATTTCCCAAAGCCTATGCCATGCCATCCATGTGATGCTGAATTTCTAGCAAAAAAGGAAGTCAGAATCTGTAGAAATGAAGGATCTCAGTCCACAATTGTCTAAGACATTAGTAACATTTATTTAACATGGGGCTTAAGAATGTTTTAAAAGCACTTCACAATAATGATCTAATTTTAATGGAGCAATCAGTTTCCTGTTGCATACCTAAATCACCTATACAAATATAGGCAACTACTTGTAAAAGCATCTAATGTTTCACAACCGAAAGGAAAATTTGTTTAAGCTTTGCTGCAACCGAAGCATGTATCAACTCTAGTTTACAAAGCGAGAACTCTGTGCAATTTATCAATATTATTCTCCTACTCCAGGTTGTGTATATGCTTGAGGCTGAGTGACTTCCTTACATCAATTTCCTTAGTCTCTCCACAGTCCTGTCAATGAATTTTACAAAATTTATGTCTGAAAAAAAATCTGTTTAGCACTGGGCTGTAAGAGGTAGTTAATTTCTCACTGTTCCAGAATCATAAACTCAGATTTAATCTACTAATAAAAGACTGGCAAAAGCAATCTTTCTATGAGAAGAAAAATTAAGGCTTAGCAAGGAATCCTTTTAGGTCTGGGGAAATGCTGTTCTTTTTCTCAAGTTACAAGCAGTGGATTCCTTAATATAATACGGCACTGTTTTGCATACTTCTAAAGCATCAGAAATTTAAAAACTTGCCTCAAGTCTTTTACATTGTGGTATATACGAGTCACATTTCTTTGTTTTCTCTACCTTTTGAGTCCTGTTAAATGTTTTTAAAAGGAAATGATGGCTTCGTATATAACAAGAGCTATTATTTTCTTTGGCGATGTCGTTCCATGTTTCATGGCAGTGAAGTCTACAGCATTTGTCTATTCACAAATGTTGTATCGGAGTATACACATTTGTATATGAACTTGGGTCAGATCTCTTCCAAGTAGTGCAGAATTTGGAAACCGTTTTCAGTTCGGTTGTAAAAACTTAGCTAAAACCAGTTCACTTTGGGTGCAGCTTTGCATATTTTTTCACCAGCAGTTCCTGCAAATGACTGGGTGGACACTATACTGTAGGGGTCCCCAACCCCTGGGCCCCGACCCCTTACTGGGCCATGGCCTGTTTGGAAGGGGCTGCGTGAGTAGCTGGGTCCATGTGTGTGCAGCTCAACTTGCATGAATGGTGGGCTGGTGTCGATGCAGACAGTTTGACTTGTGGAAGCTGCAGGCCGGTTCCCCTCCCCCTCGGCCAGACCACCAAGCCGTAAAGGTTGTGGACTGCTGTCTTAAAAGTCATTAAAAACTTTATAAAAAACAATGAATCTGCCTCAAGGGAACTGCTGATTTATAATCTCCCTATACTAAGCTATTGCATAAAAATACTCCTGATCTCTAGCCTAGAGCCATTTCAACTCAGTAGTATCCAAAGCCACATTCCTGCAAGTGTAACAGAGTTGCATAAGAGCAGTGGAGGCCAATTCTGGTCACCTAGGTCAGGGGTTCCTAATCCCCGGTCCGTGGACTGGCACCGGTCCGTGGCATACCAGCAACAGGTCCACACAAACAAGTTAAGTCCCATCTGTAGGATGTAAGCAGCACACAAAAAACTATGTCTCTTCCAGTCCACGGAAAAATCTTTCTCCATGGAACCGGTCCCTGGTGCCCGAAAGATTGGGGGCCACTGATCTAGGTCACTACTCTTCTCCAAGGTGGTTTGCTTCACCCACCTTTGCCAATAGTACAGTAATTTGTAAGATCTTCCAGTCCCAAGAGTTTGCTTCTTGCCTTGGCTTCTTCTGCTAATGTAGCCAGCTAAATATATAAACCAGGAATTATTTAGCTTATTATCCAGGCTGCTTATTTCCAAAATCAGGTTTGTAGACCGACGATACTTTAAAGCAGGGATGTCCAAACTTGGGAACTTTAAGACTTGTGGACTTCAACTCCCAGAATTTCCCAGCCAGCTATGCTGGCTGGGTGAATTCTGGGAGTTGAAGTCCACAAGTCTTAAAGTTCCCAAGTTTGGACATCCCTGCTTTAAAGGATGTGATAAGCCAGGATTGCTATTTTAGTCATTGTGTGAAAGAATCCATCCCTGATTTAAATAGGAGGAAAATGAGAGTGAATAGATTGCATACATCACCATGTGGCTTATTCACAATATAAAAGGATTCTAGAAACTCAGAGAATACTATTTTCTGTTAAAATGAGTAGCAATCATTAATAAAACATCGGAAAACATTTCAACAAAGCTACTATGTACATTTGTTTGTGTGTTTCTGAGAGAGAAAATTACAGTGACATAAAACTTTTAAACTATTGTGTATCTAAAAGCATGTCACATATTAAATAATTCGCTGGATAAAATGCTTTCCAATTTAATGGTTTTAATTTGATCAGAAATTAAAATAAAGGGTAAATCATATGTCCAAGTTCAGGATCCAGAGCACAGCAATTCAGAGAGCTTTCTTACCTTATCCAGTTTAAACCGAGCATTTTGCCAATAGTGGTACAAATATTTTGCAGCTGTTCAAGACAGTACAATTCCAACTTACGTCTCATTACAAAAACAAAGCAGTAAATGAGTATTGGGTAATTTGTAGCTGTTAACACCAAATATTTCCATTTGACTGAGGAACTGTGAATAAAAATGGAACTCATTTGGTTCGTGACACTTGATACCCAGCGAGTGATTTTTAATGAGGCATGAAGTGATCAGAAAAAAAAGTATTCTGCACATTGTTTCATTTAAAAACTGAGTAAAGTATAATTTCTTTATTCCTTTTACAGAAGTGGTATTTAAAATGTACACACATTACACTGGCTTATAAATAAAGTTTTTCAAAAAACTAAAAATTACCATAGTTGGTACAGCTAAGAATTGTCTTCATATATTACAAAGCAGTAGGAAAAATGATGAGGCTTGGTAAAAAGTGTATGAAAGTAGCATTTTCCTCATTCATAATTAATATGAAAAACTTCAAAGAATTTCTGCACAGTATGGCAATGCCAAGCGCTACATATTTTATTCTAAACAAATGATGTTTCATTAGGAACTCCACCAAATCTGAGGTCCAACATTATTTTATTTTTGTCTAAGATGAAATGTCCTATTATGTACAAAAAGAGTTACTTTTCAGTTTGTCACAATCTGTTAAAAACAATGATCTATTGCCTGTAAGTAGGAAAGTTCTCATCATGGTTTTTTCAAGGTCAGCCATAAGTATGAGTAGTAAAGAAATACGATGAAGAGACAGTATTTGCAGGATTAAATTTGGAAAAGTCCTTCTTTTATAAACATAATGCATACAATATGTAGCATCTCTTTTGAAAAAAGTCCTAAGACAATATATCCTAACACACAAATACTCTTCTTCCTACTGTCTAAGAAACATAAATGGATGGTCTCACAATGAACATTAACTTCCTTTCGAATTCATATGGGTTAAATGATAGATTCTATGTACAAAAGCAGAAGCTTTCTTAGAGAAAATTAACCTTATATTATCTGTACACCTGAGCCTGTACTTATAAGAAAAGTGTGAACGACAGCAATGTCTAATAAAATTAACAGAAAAGATTTTTGCATAGCAGGGTGAGGTTAAACCCAAGGGAAGCTTATCCATAATCAGATAAATTCCAGATCATTGAAGGGCAAAAATTCTGAATTAGTGCAAAATCTAGTTAAAATAGGTGTAATAGTCAGAAACCAACTGCTGCTGAAGAAGAATTTTATTATAGTCGATTAAAAACAAATAGAATCACACTTTGGGGGCCGCTTTGTCCCTCCATTTTTTCCCTTTCCCACATTTCCCTTCTGTACTCTGAGGATCTTACACATAAGAACAAACCTCACAAACATGTTAGTGAACATTCAAACGACACCTACATATGTGGAGAGAACAATGATCTCCATTTATTTGTTTCATATACATCCATGTTTTGAATTTTTTTTTAATACAAAAAGAAAAAAAAGTTAGAATCTGACAAATGTTTACAAACAAGATACCTTCAAATAGATTTTACTCAGATCAGTCCGTTGCAGAGTAAATGATATTCTACTGTTTATATTCAAGGCAACAAAGTCTGTAGTCCACGACCACTTTCGCCCAACTTTAATGCAAGCTTAATTGGTTTCCTCTACCGCGAACGATAAACTCAATGTTGATTCCCAGTTGGTTTGTGCACATGTGTACATAGCAGCTCCTTTCATAGAAAGAAAAGACATCTAGAGGTCATCTTGTACTTTTACCTACAGGAATCATGGTAAGATACAGAATGGGTAACATACAACCAGGGATGAATTTATAAGGGGGGGGGAGGGGGGGAAATAATCAGCTGACAAATGAGGGCAGCAATAAAAAAGCGTCCTTTTGCAACAATAAATAAATACAGTCTAAAGTTCTCTGTGTGGAATTTATAAACCAGCTTCTTCACTGAAGAACAGATGCGGCATTTCCATGGAGTTAGAACTTGACCCCATTTTACGGTTATCTTGTTTTCTCTTGCTTGTTTTCTTTCCTGTCCTTCAGCAAAATGTTTCCCTGTTTCTGCCACAACAGCACAATTCAATCTTGACAAGAAAACAATGCTGCTGATTTTCTTTCTTTCGTCCTTTGGACAAAATTAGCCAAGAATATAAATCTGATGTGACTGATAAAAACACAGTTTACATCAAGACTTGCCAGGACACCCTGACTAAAAAGCTCTGGCTCCCCAATTAAAAAAAAAAATTCAGGCAACCAGATTCTTGCGGTTTGTGGTACAGTAACACGTAGAACTTTACGAAGCCGTCGACTGTAGTTTGTTGTTATGAGACCTGCAGGATGCAGAAAAGGGAACAAGTAAGCCAAACCTTCATCGAAGCAGGCACTCAAGTCCAACTACTCAGTGGGGGATGCACCCAATTTGCTGCTCCCTTTTCCAACTTTTATAAACCAACAAGAATTGCAAAGCAAAGCTTTTTCCACCTTCACAGAGGCAGATCTGAACTCACACAATATGCAGCTCTAACATCTGAAAACATCCCGTAATGCTCCAAGGGATGCACAGATAAAGAGCAGGTCCACAAGTAACTTTGTTTGGGGAAGAGGATAATGTTTGCTGGTGGTGGAAAAGCATTTATGGTAATCAATCATTCTCTTCAGAAAACTTTGCTTTAAGGATATAATTGGTAACACCTTGGCTTTATTACTATTATTGGACTTTCAAATGTCTGAGCATCTTCTACCATGGCTGTTAGTAACTAATTGCTTCTGCATTAACATGGTCTAATTTTTTAAAAAAAAGAAAAGTTAAGGTATGACAGGTTATAGTCATTCCATTCTGAGTCTCGCTAGAAGGTCATCTAAAGCTATCAGTAATCTGCAAATGAAGAATGCAGGGCCCATCATGTAGTGGAAGTTGCAGCCAAACAATTTAATGTTTATAAGAAAGCAAAGGTGAGGCAGGAATAAATGATAATTCTATTGTCAGTTCAACTGCAACCTTTTTTTGCATGATTCCTATTCTGGTTCTCACTGGAATCGCTTATTTCCACAGAGGAAACGTTAAGAAGCATGGTCAGATGTTACAGCAACACTTTGGTGTGTGTGTGTGTGCTGCTTTGCTAGCAGATGTTCCCAATCTTTAAACAAAACAACTCTGCCTCCAATCCCATATAACCACTGTGCGAAAGGGAGAAAAGACATATAAATATCACTGAAATTGACCTTCCTTCACTAGGAATGTGTCTCAAACAAACCTGGGCATTTTACAGCCTGTAGGCCACATCTGACTCTTTGGCTGTCCATGTCTGGCCCATGTGAAATTAATTAGAAATTTGGAAATCAAATGTAAATAAGCGTATGCCAGGCATGCAATACAACCTCATTGCTTTTATTTTGAAGGTGACGCCTGTTTTTTTCCTTCCCAATTTCCGCATGTATGTGCAGGCCTACACACCTTTACAGCCCTATTGATTCAGCCCTCCACAACAGTCTGAGTTTCTCATGTGACCCCTTGGGAGAATTAATTGCCCACCCAGGTATACAATTTGATCACTCAGAAGAATCAAAGGACAGGATTAAATTCAAACCAAATATATGAACTCCACTTATGATAATATTTAAAGAGATACTTAGGTATATCACCAACATGAATGGATTAAAAAAAACTATAGCAATCTTTAAGTGTACTGCTGCCTCACTTCTAACTTAGAGTGCAATTCTTTTACTGGGGCATGGGTATTACTGAATCAACAAGCTTAGGGCTGCATTCCTCAGATCTGCTAGAAATCTTTGGGGACTAAGGCATTAAATAGATTTAGATGCTGACTCTTTCAAAACTCAGTTTCATTTTTCATGCTTTATTTTTTTAAATTATACTTTACCCAGTTTGTTATTTAAACAAAAACACCTTGATTATTTCACAAAATTGTATTTTAATTGGACTAATTAGTAGTCATTTGCCTCAGTCTATTATCCAGAGAGAATCAGGCACACTGCAGAAAATAGAAAGGTAATGGCAAAGTATATTTTATACCGACAAAAAAAATCACATTACAGGGAAAAGCTGCTTACCTGCTTGCTTTGAATCCTTTTAGTTTCTGTACAAAGAAGGACTCAAGAACCTCTGCACACTGATAAAAAGGAGAATCACTTGGATTGTAGTAACGACAATTATCAAATATTTTGGTCATGTCGGCCACAAATTCCGTCACCTTTTTGTAGTAGCGCTTCAGGATTCTTTCCTCCATGGTGGAAAGATCTTCAAAACAAACACAGGTTATTCAAAGACAAAGCTCAAAAACTTGTAGTGTTAACAGTCCAAACCTGAAGAAATACACCAGAAAAGAAACCGACGTTTGACTAGAATGCCAGTCAGAGGATGTATTGAGGGCATGAATGTGGAATCATTGAGCAGGCAGCAAGAATCGCTCCTTAAATCAAAGATGACCAGATCAAAGGCAAGACAGGTTACTGGGCGTTATCCCCTAGTTAACAAAGATGCACTTTTGAAAATGCTGTTTGAAAGAGAGCACTCTGGAAACTTAAGAGACAGATGCATCTCCACTGGAGACCGATTGGCTTTTATACTCTGAACTCTCTGGTTCGGGGTTTCCTTGTTGTTTAATTACCCCGAGTAATTAGTGCCTATAAACATGCTTAATGTCTCTTGAGCGCTCATTATTTCAATTCAGAACCTTGTCTGAACCGTTCAATTAGTTGCAGCACAAAGAACGCAGTGTGATCAAGGAGCCCAGTTGGTAACTGCAGGTCACAGTAATAGGCGGGCTTGTACAGGAAGTCTCTGAGTTACTGTTCTTTGACTCTGAAACATTCTCTGCACTTCTCATTAAAGAGTGGGAGAATAGAACAGTATCTAAAAATGTAAGGCGTCAGTAGCACTAACACACCCTTATGATCACAATAGTATTTTAACTCCAATGTTATAGCACTGCTAAAAATAAGGACAAGCAGATTTGGTTAATCTAGTTAGAAAGCCCTCATGATTTGATTTTTTGATTTTTTTGATTTTATTGAATTTATACCCCGCCCTTCTCCAAACGGACCCAGTAATGGTTTACATAGGAATGCAGGGCATAAATTAAAATACTGTGACTCAAGAAAGAAGGCTGGAAGCAAGCCACAAAAGTTGCCTATATTTACTTTATTTGTAGGAGAAGGGGGAATGGACAATAAAAGATCTCCCTGGATTATCACGATGAAATTCCCACATTGCAAAGATTTATTGTGCACTTGAGCATTTAAATTCTGTTTTCATGCATCGGATCTTTCTCGCTAGCTGACACCGATTGACGTTTGATTATTCCAGCTTTCACTCTGGATATAACTAAATAACTCAGTTTGCTAAATTCTATTTTTTTAGACTGTTGATACCCAGAATTGAAGCTGTTTATGGAAAATAATGGAGAAATACAAAAAATAATAATAATTCGCACCACAACTTAAAATAGAGGCAAAAACAAGAATTTTCATCTTTGGCTTAACTGAGAATCTGGAAGATGCATTTCTAGTCAGTGGAAGCAAGAATTCTAGAGCTTCAACAGCAATCTGGACTTCAAAAAACTGTCAGGCCTTCAATTTACAAACTAATTGCTTTATTGTTCATTTAGCCTCTCACCAATTCTAAAAGAAGTGCTGCATTTTTTGGAGTGTAAGACGCACATTTTTCCCTCAAAAAAGAGGGTGAAAATCTGAATGCTTCTTATACACTGAATACAGCATTTTTGGCCTCCTGAAACCCCGCCCCTTCACCAAAATGGCCATGCATAGACTTTAGGAAGCTTCTAGAGTGCTCCTGGGAGCTGTGGAGGGCAAAAATAAGCGACAAATGGGCCATTTTTTGCTTATTTTTGCCCTCCCCCCCACCCAGGAGCACTCTATAAGCCTTCTAAAGGCTATGCATGCCCTTTTTTCCACAGAAAATGGGCCTGTTTTTGCAAAAACAACAACAAAAAAACCGGGCCGTTCTTTGCTCATTTTTGCCCCCCCCACACTCCTAGAGTGGCCATTGCTGGAAGAATCGGAAGCCAAGTTCTGGAGTTTGGCAGCAGCGGCGCCCTGGTCCTACAAGAAGAGCTGGCCCAGGACATGGTGAGGCTGGGAGGCATGCGAACTGGGGGCAGAGCAGGCGCTCGCGCAACCACCCTCTCCAGCTGGGCAGAGCTCCATGCACTGACCTAGGGAGTATCCAGAATGTGCCAAACCGTGGGAGCTGGGGGGCGGGCAGATCGCCACATGGCTTGGCGCCTTAGGGATATTCCCTAGGTCAGTGAATGGTGCTCTGCCCGGCTGGACAGGAGTTTTGCCAGGTGGCTGCTCGTTAGCATGGTCACCTCATGGCTGCTTCGCTTGAGTATGTGCCCGGCTCTTCGGGAGTCCGGTTGCAAGGGACCAACCGCCTGGCAACCCCAAAACAATAAGCCTCCCCCCCCAATAAGCCCAAGGTCATATTTCGTGGGTCAAAAAAATATAAGACCCTGTCGTATTTTTGGGGAAACACGGTATCTACAACTTAAAAAAAAAAGGGTATTACTGTCAGATCTGTAAACAGATTCATGATCCAATGGTAAGATAAGCAAAAGTGGGAGGGCTGAGAACAAGCTAAATATAAGGTCTTATAGACTTTAAGTCAGGAAGAAGGAAAAGAAAAAGAAAAACTGAGAGAGACAAGAAGAGGAAATAGATTAGAGGTAATAAGAATTTAAAAAAATTCTCTCTACTAATGAAGAAATTTCTGGATTAATTGATTCCTTCCCTGGAGTGCCTTCTCTGCTATAATTATTGACTGTGAAAAGTGTTTCTCTTCTGGGTCTTGAACTTTTTACAACTCTCATTTGAACTGTTTTCTCCTGACCTGCTTCAACGGCCCCACCCAAAAAACGCCATCTTAGTGGCACTGACTTTAACAGCTTACCATGGCATCAGAATCAGAATTGGCAGGATTGGAACAAAGAATGACATCAATGGAATCAGTGTTACAAGCTTTGGTGCAGGAAATTAAAGCTTTGAGAGAAGATAATAGCAGCTTCAAGAAGGATCTTTTGGAAACACGGAAGCAAGTGCTGGAGAACACACAGAAGACTGAGGAGCTGGAAGGGGGGCTGGTTGGGGCAAAGGGAGAGCTTAAAAATGTTAACAGTGAGGTTGGAGAACTGATTGGGCATATGTCTAGGATGGATTTTGAAAGGATGTCATATTTTTTAAGATTTCAGAACATTTCTGAAGAACCTGGTGAATGTCTTCCTGAACTCATGAGTACAATTTTAGCAGACTATTTACATAAACCTAAAGATGAGATCAGGGGGGACATTGACCTAGTCTACAGAATAAACTCGACATATGCCAGGATAAATGAAGTACCCAGAGAGATACATATTAAATTTGTTAGAAGGTCAACCAGAGAGGGAATTTTGAAGGCGCAGAGAGGGGGGCCGCTAATTTACCAACAAAAGGAAGTCGCCATCTTGAAACAGATCCCAAAAAAGATTAGAGAGATGAGAAGGAGGTATTCCTTCTTATCCAAAAAATTGTTTGACCACAGGATTTGGTTTAAGTGGGCGATGCCGGAAGGGATGTTGGTGTTCTGGGATGAAGGAAGAGTAAGGATTAAAACAGTTGTTGAGGCGGAAGCCTTTCTTAAAAAACATTCCTCTGTCCTGGGGGACGATTCAGGGGGGGGCAGGGGGGGGCATGGTCCCGCCCGCTGGGGGCCAGGGAGGAGAAAAAGAAGATACAATTGCCAAGAGACTTAGATCGAAAAAATAACTTTGCTTTTTTATTAACATTGTATAACCGTTATATCTGGATGTTTGCACACGACTGCCAGCATAGAATTGAGAATTTAGGAAACATGCACTTATTTTCACCTTGTAGTATTTTTGAAAAATGTTTTTTCAATGTTTTATTATGAAGCCCTGGAAGGGCCAATGATCCCGACGCGAAAGTTCTTAAAATGTTTCTGTATCCCTTACCCTACCCTTTTGGAAAATTGTAAAAACCAATAAAACTTTTTCAATATAAAAAAAAAAAGAATTTAAAAAAAGAATATTAAAGAAAAAGATAAGCAATGGGGTTAGTGAAGCGCAGAACAAGCAGGACAGCATGATGAAGAAATATAGCTACACTATATAAACGCTGTTAAATGAATCTCATTGAAATTAACCAACAGCAAATGTGTTCAAAAAACCCAAGCTTAGGTGAAGAAGTAGCTCTTAAATAGCAACAAAACTGAATGCAAGCAATAAAACACTGCAAGGTCCTTACCCCCTTCAACATTTTCTGAGCATTCTCATTCATCAACATCCCAAGAATCAGTTATTTATGGAGAACAGTGATCAAATGTTCCAGTCTTGTGTGTCACTCAAAAATCAGAGTATTTTTGCAGGCTTGTTTATTAGGTTTTTTGATTCTTATTTTGTAAGTATCATGATTGTACATATCAGGCACAATTTTATTTGTTTTTATGTATATTATAATGTGATGTGGCAGCTTGAAACCAGGAAGGACCATAGGAATAAAAAAATGTGCAAATAATATCCTGCCCTAATCATAAGGAAATTATTATTGCTTCAATCCAATGCATGTTTACTTCCAAATTCTAATGAACCTCTAAGCATTCAGCTGAATCTTGTTTTGGATTTAATCCACTGTAGGCTAAACATACCGTGGCCAACTAACCTATGGAAGAAATAAAGCATATGAAAATCACATACATACAGGATGTCCTGGAATTCACTCACCCATAGGTTCTTTGATAACACCATAGTAATCTGGAGCATCATTAGGATCTACTGGTTCTAAGAATGGCCAGGCCATCTTGTGAGCCTGTTAGGAAAAAGATACATCAACCGTTAATATGAGAAGTCTGCTTTCACATCAACTCTACTGCTGCAAAACACTGGGAAAAGCAGGGAGGGAATCACTTGAAGAAATCTGCCCTAGTGCTCCATGCAAACCGAACAGACAGAGCTGTTGATTTCAAGTGAAGTTCAATTCACAAAGATCTTGCTCAGCAGTTTCCATTTCACTGGCTGAACTAAGTGAGTTCCACTTTCTCAAAGAAATATCGTAATGCTTTTTGTAATGCAGTGAATCTCTTCATTTACTAGACCTCAATTCAATAGAACTCAGATGCAATGGACAAAATTCAATTTGCATTTAATGGGCTTTGAATCTAATGGACACCCATTCCTGTGAAACTGAGGTCTTAGAGCAAGTGTGGGCAACTATGGCCCCTTTATGACATGTGGACTTCAACTCCCAGAATTCCTGAGCTATTAATTGAATTCCTTAGCTCTATTAATTGAAATCCATAGGTCATAAAGGGGCCATAACTGCCCGTCCCTGGCTCAGAATCTCTTGGTGCATTAATTAAACAATATCCTCTAATGTAAGTTTCAGCCTTACCTGTAATGAACGTAGCACTCTCTTTAGCCCTTCATAATCTTTGTCAGTCAAAGGACTTAGAACTGTCATAGCATCTTCAGTTGACTGACACTGTGGACAGACATACTCATCAATGAGATCTGCCTCACTTTGTAAAATACCAACGCAGCGCCCATGATACCAATTCTGACATCGGTCACAGCCAATGTAAAATCTGCAAGATCCCAAAGAAAACGGTTAACACCTTTAATTCCACATTATAACTTTTCCTTGGTTAACACATCTAAAAAGATGAGGATTCTTGCCTCACGTTCACACTCAAAATTTTGGAAACCCTATTGGAAGCACAGCTTTATCAACCATGCTTAGTATCTCAAAAACAACTGAAACTTCTTAATGTTGAAAGGAACAAAGGTCATAAACTGTGATTTGCAAACAAGATTATGAGAGATTCTCATTTCTTTTTTGTAAAAGGTACTATTAATACATTGGTAGACTATCTGTAGAAAATTGACAATCAGAGTCCTACAGCATAATATGAAAGGGGCCCTAATAGCGCTTATATACCGATTTTGAAATTATCACCATTAACTTCAGCCTAAACTAAAATTAATACGAATTTAAATTCATTATAAATTCCTAGCAGCTAAGGAAGGCATTTTATGGAAAATTGCTCAATAAATCAATACAAAAATAGTCTGCTTTGAAGAATACAAGTTTTACTGACAATACTAGAAACCTCCCACCCCCACCCACATAATAAAATTTACTGTCATTTTAGAGATGTTTAAAATCATGTCACTAGATACAACAGATGCTGAACAATATTGGTTTTTTGTTCAAGAAACACATTACCAAACTCAGTGCAGTTTGCTACCTAAATATTAAGTAAGAGGTTCTTGTCAGAACTCACTGTGACTCATCATAAGGTGTTCTGCAGATACAGTACAATTCCTCACTGCTGCCCTCTTGTGCCCGTTTACACTCATTACAGATGTACACATCCATTTTCTTAGCCTCCTTTTCTGTGATGCCAACACATTCTCCATGATACCAGTTAGTACAAAGATCACAGCCAATATAGAACCTAAAAGTATTTACAATGAAAATGACAATGTAATTGTCATTTCAAATGGCAAGGCACTTGCTAACCTGACTCTGTCTTTTTCTGAATTAAATTATTCATTCCCTAACCACATTAATCTACTCTTCCCAACCTAACATAGAATGAAAACTTGCCGGGCCCTACTTTTAACAGACAGTTCTTCAAATGTTTGCAAAACAACAACAACAACAACAACAACAAAAAGTACTGAAATCTGAAAAATGTGAATGTCTCAACTACGAATGCAGAAAGACGCAGCCAAAGAAAAAGATCTATATTTTCAAAACTCTTGCTAAAAAAACGTGAAGCACATTGGTCATTCTTAAATTTTGAAAACATAGGTCTCAATGTAAAAAAAAAAAGAAAAGGAAAATACAGATACAACTAGAAGTTACAGGTACACTTTATAAAAATAAGCAGCATGCATACCAACCATATGTAAAACACATATTGGTATAACATGACATGAAGGAAAATGGGACATGTAAATGTATGTTTTCTTCAAAACTACCTAAAATTTCTCTCAAATAAAAAAAACAAAAACAGGGCAGGCCATTTTTTCAAAATACTTACTTTTAGAAAACTTTGGGTCAGTTAAAAAAAAAAACCATACAAGTAGGCAACCTCATCCTTGTATACTTACAAACCTCCACTTGACAGTATTCAAGTTCAAAATATTAGAACAAAATAAGGAAAAAGGCCATAGTTTGTAAGAACCTCTGGCTTGGAACAGAGGTGAAATGGTTTTATGTCATGCAAATGAGCTCTAACTTTAAAGGGACCTTTCCCTTTGTTTATTGTCCCTTCCTCACTCCCTTCTTTTCTTCTTTCAGTGATCCAAGTGTGAAGCTAGTGCTGCCTACCATATTTGCTGGTTTGGATATATTGTTTGCATCAAACGTCTGAGGGAGGGAACGGTATGGAAGAAAAGAACACAAGTTACCTCATGCCAGTTTCATTTGTCTACCTCTATGCAGGTAGCCCTCAACTTACAGATGTAATTGAGTCCAGAACCATGTGAATGTGTCCAATTTTACATTTATTCATTTTTTTGCGGCAGTCGTAAAACAATACACCAGAGTCAGTAAGTGATAGGTGTTTTTTGGTCAGGAACCCAAAGTAAATTCCAGCAAAACAAGTATTAAAAATTGTGATCACAGGACCATCGGAAGCTGAAATGGCCATAATTGCAAGTCCCTAAGTGCCCAAAATGTGACATGATTGTGAGACAGACCCTCCTCCCGAATAACTTTGAATTCGGGTCCTAAGTATCTTATTTTTGTCTGCCATAACTTTGGTTGCTTGTGAGTTGTAAGTGTCCACTTGTAAGTTCAGAACTACCTATATCTGTCTTTTTATTATATATGATAGCTTTGATCTCAAAATCAGTAGCAATATCCTTAACACCATCCCTGCTGCATAATCTACCTTTGCATATTTATGTTATCCCGCTATTTAAGCATCAGGCTACTACATAGTACTCTGTGGGCATCCCACCCTGGTCTCTACTTCTGAGAAAACCTTCCTGCAATATGCCAGCAAACATATTTGCGATGGCTTCTGCTCTAAATTAAGAATGAAATAACTTTTTATTACAAACTGCTCCACAATTTACCCCAACCATCCCTTTTCTTCTGCCTATTTTCCACTGCAGTCCTAATGATTGTTTACTAAATCTAAGCAAACAGCTTTGACATATGTACGCCAAAGAAACATATAGCATATTATGGCTGGGACCTAAACTACCATAAGTAAATCCAGTTGATAGCACTGTCCTCCTGAACTCCTTCCTGTCTTTCTGCAGGATCTGAATGATCTACTTCCATCCCTTTCATCAATGATGAGCATAGTTCAACAGAAGGAAAACCTTACTGAATCTTCACTATTTTTAATCTATACATTATCTGATCTTCCAATAAACTCTCACAATAGATTCAGCTTGGGGGAAAAATCTAATCATCTTTCTGAATTCAAAAGCAACTATTATTGATTACAATAATTTTTATGCATTTTGTTTAAAAATGACTGTAATCAACATACATGTGCGCGCCTCTCTCTCTCTCTCTCTCTCTCTCTCTCTCTCTCTCTCTCTCTCTCTCTCTCTCTCTCTCTCTCTCTCTCTCTCTCACACACACACACACACACACACTAATATTATTAGGGCTTAACTTCTAGGAAAAAAGTAGTGACTCACTCATTCCACTCAATGCACTTAGATAATTTGTTTCCTTTAGATACTACAGTATAGTTCAAGAAATGACTGTAGTAACACTGTGCTACAGACATTTTGAAAGAGAGGCGTTTTTATGTTTATTCACATACTCTCAGAAAATGCTAATTTTATACAATAGACAGACTTGAGATTTAGGCCTCCTATTAATATCGCACTTAACCATATACATTTAAATTTTTAAACTTCTAGTATTGATTCAACAAAGAAGTCTAGATAAACAACAAGAAATCCAGGACATGTTTATAAAAATTTCTGCTATACCATTATGGTTAAGATGCCAACCTTTTAGTCAAGTCAATTCTGAGAGTGGAACAGTTAGGTCTCTTGCTGGATTTCTCAAATATTACTTGCTCTTTTTAAATTACCCAGATATCCAATGATATCCAGATCAAAAGGTTATTTATGACCTGCTAAATTATATTAGCTATGGCATTATGATGTTTTAATTACCGTATTTTTTCGGACTATTAAACGCTCCAGACTGTAAGTTACATTTAGCTTTTGGGGAGGAAAACATGAAAAAGAATTCTGCCTCTGCATCCCAGCAATTTGCCTCCTTGCAGCAAACAGGCAACAGCCTGGTCAGCTTCAGCACAGTCTGATTTAGCAAGAGCAGCTAATTGGCGTTTGGATCTTCCTATCAGCTATTCCAGGCTGTGGGGATTGCCACTGTCCATCACCTCCTCCGCACGTCCCAATTTCGGCCTCCGCATATTCCATTTAAGGACCATTCCAGGTGGCGGGAATAGGCGCAGTAGCGATGGCAATCCCTGCCACTTGGAATGGGCCGAAAATGGGGCATGTGGAGGCCGAAAATGGGGCATGCAGAGATGGTGATAGGTGGCAGCAATCCCTGCAGCCTGAGACAGCTGATAGGTGGTATTCCAGGAGTCAGGTCCAACCGCCAATCAGCTGCTCTTGCTAAATCAGGTTGTGCGGAAGCCGACCAGGCTGTTTGCTGGGAGGCAGAGGGCAAAGGGCGGGGGCTGACGGGCAGGCAGGGCTTCAGCAACATTTGCTATATAAGATGCACAGACAGTTCCACCCACATCTTGGGGTGGGGGGTGGGGAGAGGAGAGTGCGTCTTATACACCGAAAAATACGGTACATGAATTTTTCATTTTTATTATTAAACAATATTTTAAAGACCTGCCCTTTCCATTTCCCCTAAAATAAAATAAAATAAAAATTCAACTAGGATGACAGCACTTGGGAGCTCTACCAAAACTCTACTATAACACATTCATCTTCCAGTTACTCTATAATCTACCTATCTGGCAAATTCAGAATATAAAATGAGTATCCTGGCATTCAAAAAGTCCCTTCCCCACCAGAGAGTACACCATAAATATATTTAGAAATAATCTGGAGCCTGCCCAAGAAAACTAATCTATAATCCATGGGCTTCTGAACGAGAAGGGAGTTGAGACAAACTAAAGAATGTGCAATGTGAGACAAGATCATACAATGGAAACATGCAAGTAAGATATGAATCACAAAAGCCTGCTTTGAAAAAAAAATACAACCGAGAGCTAAACGTTTTAGACCGTTCTCAGCGAATTACCCAGTAAAACGGCGTCTAATGTTTCCATCCCTCCAGCCCAGCTACTAACAACTAAAGGCTAAAGCTAAACTAAAAACCCTTCGAGCGCTTAAGATTCCTTACTCACTTGGACTCATCGTAAGGCGTCTTGCAGATGCAGTAAAGCTTTGTATCCTTCTTGGTTTCCTTTGAGGTAGTAGAAATCATTTTCTTTTTCTTGGATTTTGAAGAGGCACACTCCTTCTCTTCCTCTCGCTTTCTTTTGTGGGATGAAGTATAGGATGTGCCTGAAGCAGTGGAGGGAACACTGGAACTGGGAGGTGGTAGAGGTGGTGGTGGCGGCAATGGCGGCGGTGGTGGTGGTGGAGGGGGAGACAGTGCTGCAGCGGTCGCTGCAGCCGCCGCAGCCGCCTGGGCCTTTTCTTTTTCTCTCTTAATTTTACTTAGATCCTTCTTTAGTTCTTCCTAAAGAAAAACAGAAACACAAAAACAAACCACATAGATACTCATCTTACAATGTCAAAGGCTATCAAACATCTACAGAAAAGCCACAAGAGGGAGCCTAAAGTCTGTGATATTGCTGACTGCTTAGGAATAATTATAATTGTAATCCCAATTATAATAATTTTAACAGTTTTTAAGTATAAATTTTAGCACAGACCCATTGTATTTAATGTATTTTTAACTTTTATATTATCATTGTGTTTACTACTTTTTATCCTTTCTGTGCACCGCCCTGAGTCCCTTTTGGGAGATAGGGCGGTATAAAAATCCGATAAAATAAAATAAATAAATCTAGTTTTATTTGATTTATATCCCGCCCTTCTCCAAAAGGACCCTTTTAGTTCTCTTAAACTCAGTGAAATACATCGACAGGAAAGAAGACTCAGACACTGAGGACATATAGATTTTTTAAAGCCACATTTATGGATGAGTATTTATTAAAATTGCAAGAGCAGATTCAAAATGTCAGGTCAAAGCTGGAAAACAAAATTGATGAGCTTGTAAGGGAGCTCTGAGAAGAAAGTAAAGATCTGAAAGGAGATATGAAACAGGTAAAAGCCAGAGTAGATACTATGGAGCATGGGCTGGAGAAGACTAATGCTATGTGTGAGGTGGAGCTAGTCGAGATCAAAGATTTGGAAGCTCAGATTAAAGTATTTTAATTAAGATTTGGAATATCTGAACAACCGGGACAAGATATCAGATCAACGATGGTAAAGGCCTTGGCTCAGTTAACTAATAACCCCTGAGGTGCACCCGGAGACTGCAGTTGGTCCAGAATGCAGCCGCGCGAGCAATAATGGGAACCGCAAGGTTCACCCATGTAACACCGCTCTTGCGCGAGCTGCACTGGCTGCCTGTCGTCTTTCGGGTGCGCTTCAAGGTGCTAGTTCTCATCTTTAAAGCGCTCCATGGCTCGGGACCTAGCTATCTGCGGGATCGTATTCTGCCTCATACATCCTCACGGCCGATTCGCTCCCACAGAGAGGGACTACTCCGGGTGCCGTCCACCAGACTCTGTCAGCGGGCGACGCCCAGGGGAAGGGCTCTCTCTGTGGCGGGCCCTGCCCTCTGGAACGACCTCCCCCCCGATATTAGAACAACCACGGACCTCCGTTCCTTCCGTCTGAAATTGAAAACGCACTTTTTCTGCTTGGCCGGCCTAGGGTAGCCTCTCTACTATAGTATTATAGGGTTATAGGGTTTTAGTGAATTGGCATTGGGAATTTTAGCGCAGGGTTTTACTGTTTAATTTGCTTTTAATTGTTTTGTGTATTTATGTATATTTATTGTTTTAACTTCCCTGTGCACCGCTCCGAGTCCCCTTGGGGAGAGGGAGCGGTCTAGAAATTAAAATTATTATTATTATTATTATTATAATAAAGGGGAAGGAGAGTTAGATTTGGATCTGGACAAGTCATATAGAATAAACTCCAGATTTACTGCCACAAGAAAGCTACCAAGGGATGTCCTAGTTCAGGGGTCTGCAAAGCTGGCTGTTTTAAGACTGGTGGACTTCAACTCCCAGAATTCCCCAGCCAGCTATGCTGGCTGGAGAATTCTGGGAGTTGAAGTCCACCAGTCTTAAAAGAGCCAACTTTGCAGACCCCTGTCCTAGTTCACTTCGCAAGAAAAAACAAGGGATCAGGTTCTGGATTGCCATTTTAAGTATAGGTTGAAAATAGATAATGCAGGTATTTTGGTTTTGAAGGAAATTCCTGTTAGAATTTTGAGAAAAAGGAAAGCTTATGCTTTTCTTACTGATATCCTGGAGCAGAGAAAAATCTTATTTCTCTGGGATAGACCAGAAGGGGTGATACTTCCCTATCATGAGCAAAGATGTAGGCTGAATTCCATAGAGAAAGCTAAGGAACTTTTAATCAGATAGGAGCTAATCCCTGACACATATGGAGAAACAGGTATAGAAAAGAAGTTAGTGACTGACTAAAATTAAAAAAAAAACCACAAATGGGTGTGCAAGAACCTAAAGTTGGCATAGAAAAAGTTTAAAATGGATAAAAAGTGCTATAGATTTGATTTTGTTAAAAATGAATTGGAACTTTCAATATGTGGCAATGATGTACATATTATTGCTAAGATTTATAAAATGTTATTGAAACTGAACTTAGAAAATGAACATGTAAAAAACATTGTATGATCCAATGGGCAAGGAATTTTGGGTATAATATGATACTCGAACAATGGGAAAATGTGTGACGAAGGGTTTAAAATTTTACACTAAATTATAATTTAAAACAGAATTTTTATAAGATGATGTATCGGTATTTAACATCAGGTAAGCTATCTAAGATATATAAAGGTATGTCAAATTAATGTTGGAAGTGTAAAAATAAAGAAGGACCTTTTTACCATCTATGGTGGACATAAGATAAAGCAAGAACATTTTGGAGTGTGATTCACGCTGCAATACAGGAAATCCTGAAAATGGAGATAGAAATGAAACCAGAACTTTTCCATTTAGGGCTAATGGAAAAAGAACTGGAGAAAAACATTGGAGTTTTGTTACTATATATACGTTGACAGCAGCAAGACTATTGTATGCGCAAAAATGGAAAGCCACTTTGATAGCTACCATGGGAGAATGGATGCAGAAGTTGATGGAGTTGGCTGCAATGGCAAAACTGACTACTCTGATTAAAGAAAAAAAACGCAAGTTCTTTTATTTCCACACAGAAACAGCTTTTGAATTTCATGCTTGATGTGGAAAAGAATGGAACTCTGACCTTGGGTTTTATAGATTAGATTGATAGATCTTTATAGAAATGACTTGTTCATATTATTATGGAAAAACAAAAAGCTGTGATTTGATGTTAACGCCCTATTCTACTGCAATAGAGTCAGAGGTCAATGCTTTTTCTTTTCCCTACCTTTCCTCACTTCTGTTTCCCCTTTTCCCTTCCCCTCACACTGCTTTTTATTTACTTTTGTATTTTGTGTTTTACAATACTTTATAACTTCGTAAAAAATGTTTGATAAACTTCCACAGAAGAGCAAATATCTGTGTAGGGTTAGCAATTAGTCATTTATGCAAAAACTCATAAGCTTTCTTGCTGTGAGCTTCTCAGATTTCTCCCACCCGAGAAGACCTTGGCACTGAGCTAGTTTCAGGAGAACAAGCTATCAAAAACATCTACATCATTAGCAATAAACTGATCCTGGCTTAATCATGTGCACAATAAATATTTATGCCGTTCAAAAAAATATTGCGGGCAAATATATTAATAATGCATGCCAAATTCAAGTAGGTAATTTTGTATGAATCCAGCTTTTGTTTCTGCACCTTAAAGGAACAAAAACTAGAAAAGGATTTAACTACAAGACAAAGGAAGCTTTGAAAAGATATTATCCCAAATCCAAGCATTTGTCCCACTGACATTCAATAACTACTAAAAAGGAAGAAAATAACACCATAGGACAGGGATGTCCAAACTTGGGAACTTTAAGACTTGTGGACTTCAACTCCCTGGCTGGGGAATTCTGGGAGTTGAAGTCCACAAGTCTTAAAGTTCCCAAGTTTGGACATCCCTGCCATAGGATATCAGAACTGCTGCTAATACATTAATCCCCCAGTTGTTGGAAGAAACAACATCTGGTTTCTACCCTGGGCTACCAAGGGTTTCGTAAACTGTTTTTCTCTCAGGACCCCTTTCCACTTTTTAAAAATTATAGAAAACAGCCAAAGAGATTATGTTTGTATCAGTTATACCGTATTTATCAATATTTACAATAAATGGGAACACTTACTGTCTGTACTGCTTCTCACAACTGTTTTAATGGGGTTTTAATACTGTATGATTTTATAACATAGGCTAGCACATAATTAATGACAATTTTGGTTCTGATAGTGTTAGAAAGAATACTGCTTCTTGCACTCCATGTTCCACCCTTGCCTTCGAAAGAAAGATTTGCACACACTGTTAATGGTTCCTTCCTGCCCAACACTGGGCTGCCTGACATATCTCACCTCTCGCTCTCTGTGCTGGTAACATAGTGTGCACACACACACCCCATATCTTTCATCCCCTGCTCTCTGTCCATGCTGATAAGTCCAAATGCAGGCATACACACAATGCTTGCCTGACTCCTGCTTTTTGGGCTGCTGGCAACTTGGCATACACAACTGTTTGTGCAGAGCATCGTGGCCCCTCCCACAGTTCCCTGAAGATGCACCATGAAACCTATGCATTCTGAAGCCCTCCCTTCCCCTTTGAATCTAAAGCACTGCAGAGTTTAATATTAACAACCAATTAGCCACCTAGAATAAAAAAGAGTTCAAAGGTGACCAATAACCATCAGAATTGGGGCAGCCATCTGTGTCACCAGTTGCCTTCAAATTGAAGCCCAGGAAAATAGAGTAAACGACACACTTAGGCATATGGGATGGGGAGGGCCTAAATGCGCTGTTTTGTGGAAATGGACATAAGCTGAAAAGGGCTAACTCTACTTCTTGCCTGTGGATGCAAAACAATAAATCAAAATATTGTGTCATGTCTCCCAGCACAATTAAGAATGACGATTTTACCTGCACTTCAATTTGCAGATCTTTGTCCAAAAGTGCTCTTTTCTTCAATATTTCAGCTTTCAGCTGTTCCTTATGTTTGAAGAGCAGGGCAGAGAGTTTTGAAGCATTCTGTTTACTGCGCTTTTGTTCCACACTCTCTTCCCGTTTTCGTTTCTTAGCTGCCTGCTTTTCTTCTTTATCTATTTTATCCAGAATATATTTCATGACTTGGTTGCACACGATCATTCTGGTGAAGAAATATGAAGGATGTAATTAAATAGTAATAAGAGGGGAAAGGAGAGACTGTCAACTAAATTTTATGCACCATAATAATTATACTCAAAACTGCATAATTTTCAACTGGGAATAAGTCTTTTTACTAAAAGATAAAAGAGCATATCCGCAGCACATCATTACATGCTGATCTTTACATCCTACAATATTAAGAAGGTAAAGAAGTATTTTTATTGCTGGATCAAGTCAATGGTTAGGTCCGTTGCACCCGATAACACACATTTTATTACAGACTGTGTGGATGGCCAAGTCAGAAGCATCAACTAGCAAGTTTGATCTAGCTCTTGTAAACCAATTACATTTCATTGTAATTTTTACAATGACAATAAAGATTATTATTATTATTATTTTGTTTGAAGAAGCACAGAGTGGGAAAAGGATACAGCAGATGTATGTAGTATTCCTTATTTATCAGTGATTGCCTTACCAGTTAAATAACTGATCATTCTCCCTTTCTAAGTTTTATATTTTCATATTGTATAGTTGCTGACTTTTGCTGCTCTTACTCTTCCTACCTCAGCAAACAGCAATTTAATTGCAATTCATAGTTATTACTCTACCATGTTAATGCAAAGAAGCCATGGATTGGAGCAAAATAAGCCTAATATCCAAGCCTGCACCAAACATGAAAATGTGATTTAACTACTGCAACAAACACCCATTTTGTAATAGCCTCATCTGGTATTCTGGGAAGTGCAGTTCAAAGGCAGCTGGAGGTGGAAAGGACAAGCTTCTTCCTTGGGATATGGTCTTCAATCTTTCTATTGGTATCACTCCAGAAGTTATTTTCCAGGAAGAAGCAGTCACACAGCCTCTGCCCATCATCAGGATGGATCATGGGAGTTTGCAAATAGACAAGATTACCTCGTCCCAGGTGAGAATACAGAAAGTTGCTGTAGGCAGGTCCACCACAAGAGCAATGCTTAGGTAGCATAAGGAGCTTTCAGTCCTTAGCCTGTGTCATCAGCCTTGCTGGCCAGGAGCCTCTGACAGGAAGGAGCCTTAGATATGACTTAGTTCGTTTACCAAACCACGCTGGATCTCAGGGATAACCTCACACCCATATCCAGATAGTCCAAATGTGGCATCTCTCGTGCCACTTTTCACATTTTACGTGCGTCTATATCAGTGCATTCTTATGTTAGCAATCTCACAATCATGTGGCTGGTTTTGGGAGTCATGGCAGGTAATAAGTAGAACTCGTGTTGCTTAATTTTGGGTAACACATCTGTCCTATGGAATAGAATTCTGACATTGGGAGGCACAGAAAAACATTTCTACTTTTCATTTATCTCTTAAAAATGTAGGCTTAGATCTCAAAAACCATATGATACAGTTAATGGAAAAGGATGAGAATGAAATTTTACTATTCCCTCTGGCAGTAGCTTGCACTCTAAAAATGTTTCCAAATAATAGGGAGGAATGTCTGTAATATGAAGGGTATCGAGTGAGAGAGAATCAGTCAGTCAGTCATACAGAGCTGGAGAGAAAAATAACCGCAAATAATAACAACCACATTGTTCTTCTTCTGGGAAATGTCTCTGCTGGATCGGAAGAGCCCCTTCCACTTCCATTTAATGTATGAGAACTCAGGATCCCACTTACTGTGGGAACTGGTATTGCACTATCACATATTGCAGTGCAGAAGGAAACACTAGAAGACGTATACAATTAATATCTGGTTAATTACAATTTGCCTTACCGTTGATTCTCTTCACGCTCAGCAGGAGTTAACGTCTTTTTCTGTTTTAAGTGCTCTATCACAGCATTGTGTTTCATTACCACCTTGAAGACAGGGGGGAGGAAATTCAATATATGAAAACTTCAGAGGGCAAGAAATAACGCTTACAACTTATAAGTAACTCAAACTCTAAGCATCAAAGAGATTAAACTGAAGGTGGCCTTTAACTGCCACCTTAATTGCCATTGCAATTTGGACAAAAGGTGTTCACTTGCCTTCCTCTGAAGCAAACCTGTAGAGTTCTCAAAAGGAGGAAGAAACAGGAGAAATGGAAATACCACTGCAGAGAAAACATAGGGAAAGGAGGACCCTGGGCTGGGAGTATAATACTCCTCACATGGGAAGTGAAATAATAACAATTTAAAAAAATCTATCGAAGGAAGGAATCAAAATAGACAAGAAATGAGAAGACTTCTATAAGGAACACTATCTTAAAGTGGGGGGGGGGGGGAATCAGTCTAGCATTAAGAGTTTAGGAGAAACATTGGACCTAGGACTTAGACCACCATCATGTTTAATGTTTCAGATCTCTCAGTATTTACCTTCCTTCAAAATATACTTTACCTACTTTCCAATAAAACAATCAGAAATCGACCATGCCCTTTGGGATAATTACCATTAAAATTTCTGCTCCTTATTAGACTCTTGTCATATCCCTTTCCTTCCATAGATTTTTCAAGTTCCAAGAATATCCCAAAGAAAACGAAGAAAAGGCGGGAAGGGGTTCAGAAGTGAGGTAACAATTGATATCCTAGAGCTCGGGATGAGATGGGAGAAGAATTTCTTCCACAGACTGGGGCATCCAACATTGGCAACTTTAAGACTTATGGACTTCAATTCCCAGAATTCCATGCTGGTTGGGAAATTCTGGCAATTAAAATCCATACATCTTAAAGTTGTCAATGTTGGACACCCCTGCCATAGACATTTGATGGACTGTTTGTTCCCTGCTTCCTGGAGCAAAGGTGGAAAACAACCTATGCAAGGACACTTCCTTCTGCAGTAGGAAAAGTTAGATCATTTATGTGATATATTTTGTGCCTGAAAATAGCTTAGATATTTGGCAACAGCCTTATCATACATAGGATTCTTTTTCTCGAAATGTTATCCTTAATATTCTACAGTTGAAGAAAGTACAAAAGATGACCCTCACTGCAATCTGAAAGTGCAAAATTCTAAACACAGATGAATTCTGAGCAGTCTTGGTTAACTGAAGCTTTTTTCCAATTCTGCTGTTAAATTTAGGATGAGGAGAGCTTTCTGTTGCTGTTATTCTATATTTCGGAAAAGTTATGTTAAAGAGATTTAGATCGAGCATCTCTTATTTTGACAAGGAGAAAATAAAAGGTACATCACCAAGGATTTAATCCTCAAAGGCTCAATGATTTCTCCTTATCATACTTAAAATCAAAGATTAAGCTAAATTTAGAATAACCTCTCTCCAAAAGAATAATTAAATAAACGAACAAAAAAAATCTCATTCGTATCATTTATAACATTCTCGGCCAAACTAAGCTAATTGTCCCATTTTTAAAAGTTAATTCCAGGGGAGAAGGAAGGATTCACTTTGATTCTAGTAAATGTAGCAACTGAGAAACAGTTTTGCTTTCCCTTTGAAACACTTTACCTGTTTTTGGATAATATCACTCTGATTAGAAGCCTGAAGGGAGTGCTCTCGTTTTATTTCAATATGCTGCTGTTTTTTCTTCTGCTGTTGTTCTCTGAGCTGTTGTACCCTCTGCAGTTGCTCTTGGACACTGGCTTGAACAGTTACTACGTTCTGGATCTGGTGGGTTTGCACCGT
Organism: Rhabdophis nuchalis; assembly: GCA_039707465.1. Lineage (NCBI taxonomy): Eukaryota > Metazoa > Chordata > Lepidosauria > Squamata > Natricidae > Rhabdophis > Rhabdophis nuchalis. The sequence continues at coordinate 157,329,956 of CM077646.1, read as the reverse complement.
GCTGGCCTGCTGAATCTGAATTGGTAACTGGAGCTTAATCTGCTGAGGGAGACCACTCTGCTGAGCTTGAATCTGGGCCACCATATGGGACGGGAGCTGGGAAAACACTTGGACTTGCTGCTGAAGCTGCGGCACAGTAATGACCTTGGTCTGGGGGGGCTGAATCTGGAGCTGAGGGCGTGGAGGCGGTACCATGACCTGGTTGACAGTCGAAGCAGGGGACAGAGTTGGGACCTGGGATGGATGGGTCTGGATCTGCACAGATGGATGTGGTTGGATCTGAACCTGCTGTGGGGCCACCGTCTGTACCTGAGTTGGCTGGATCGTCTGTCCTTTGGGTGGGGTCTGCAGATGCATAACTGGCTGGGCTTGGTTCTGTACTGGAGCTAAAGGCGGCCCTTGGGCAAGGCTCAGGGGCGGGGGCTGAGCCACAGCTGGAGTTATGGTGGATTGTGTTCTGGGTGGCTGTGCTTCAGAGGTGACTGCTGGATTTGGAAGTGAAGGTGGAACCTGAGCTTCAGGGGAGGGGCGGGTTTCAACTGGACCTGGCGCCTGCCCAGTCTGGGTCTGTGCAGGTATCACAGTCTGAGCTGAACTGCTTGGAGGCTGAGCTGAGACCGGAGGAGGGGCAGGCTTGGGCTCTGCAGGTGGAGGAAGCGCTGGCGTTGGCTGTGTTTGGGTCTGCGCAAGAGATGTTTGCTTCTGTTCTCCTGCAGCTGGGGAGATAAAAGCAAGACTCATATTCACAGCTGCAAAGAACAGCTCCTCTACCCTAAAAACATTCATTACACAATACCAGTGTGGGTTTTTTTAAAAACACATAATTTAGTTTGATAAAAAACTAAAAAACTCCGACTTAGCAGAGAAAATAACATGACATAAAGTCACAGTGGAAACAATGTACAAAAACCAAGGGACACCACCACACCAAACAGCACAACACCAGTCTATCCCAGAAGACAGAAGAAGCCAAGTGTCTAAAGATTAAACAAGCACCACGAAAGGGAAAGGATCCTTTTTAGGTTTTATCAGATGACCTTAGAGTGGACATGAAACATGCCTACTGTGTTTGGTTGACAGCCAAAAATGGTGAGAGGCAGACAGTCCCCCAGATAGTCAAACCCTAGGCCAGTGATGGCTAACCTTTTTTAGCCACGTGCCAAAAGCGGGGGGAGCGTAGGGGGGGGCGTGCATGGGTGTGCCACACCCATAATGCTATGTCCACAACCCCCTGCTTTTGGCATGGTTTTCTTTGCCCTCCCCAGTCTCCAGAGGCTTTCTAGGAGCCTGGGGAGGGTGAAAACAGCCTTTCCCCCCACCCTGAGTCCTCCAGAGGGCGAAAAACGGCCTCAAAAGGCCTAAATCAGCTGGCCAGTGCACGCAAGCATGCTGGAGCTGACAGGGCAACACCTCGCGTGCCCTAAGAAATGGTTCCACGTGCCACCTGTGGCGCCCATGCCATAGGTTTACCTTCATGGCCCTAGGCTATGAATGACATTATAGCTGATAACCAACACCTTGAATTGCATCCAGGAGCTTCCTGGTAACTATCACAGTTTGCAGGGGTATTAGTTAGGTATATCAAAGTGTGCTAATAGGTGCTTGCAAGTGGTCTTCAAGGACAGCATCATGCAAAGCACCGATCATGAGATAGGATTCTCAGTCCAGCTACCCATCCAGAAGCAACAACCGAAAACTATCAGCACCAGAAGAGCTGAATATTCACAGCCACTTGGTCTTGTCAGAATTGAGCCCGAGACAGTTCCTCCCCTTCCAGACCTGAACAGTCTTAGATCAGTGATGGCTAAGAGCTTTTCTGGACAGAGTCCCCATCCCGCATGCATGCACGCCCTCCACACATGCATGACACAAAGATCAGCTGGCCGGCAGGAGGCGCGTGTGCATGCTCAATGGAGCTGAACTGGGGGGAGGGCTCGCGTACCATCAGAGAGGCCATAGATTCGCCATCACAGCTCTAGATGCTGGGTTCATGACCTCAACAGCACCATCCTACACTGCTGAGTATCATCAGCATATTGATGGCACCCACCCTATGGAGGGCATAACTCAAAAGTCAAAAAGCATCAGAGACACCCTGCAAGGCAGGAGCTTTGGTTCAAACCCTTTCCTAGTTGTCCACACCAATTAGAACCAGCCATGGAGACAGGAGGAAAAGCACTGCAATGTTTTGCCTCCCACCCCCAGAAGAACACCATGATCACTGGAAGCTGCTGTGGGATCA